>CM040238.1:66700733-66750216 GCA_022545495.1 Chrysanthemum lavandulifolium
AATCTCATTGGTTCTCGCAACAACTTCATTACCATTGACAATTACATTCCATAGTGCATGATGCCTTAATGGCAATGTATTGCCTCATTTTCATGCTCCATAGATCGTACTCTCCCCTTTTGATGATTGGTATTCTGAGTGAGGTGATGGATGGTGGTGGTGCAGCTTCAGTCGACATCTTTAGGATCCGTTGTTAACTAGGTTTTAAGGGTTTCTTCTTAGTCAGAGTTTCCACACAAGCTCTGATACCACTTGTTGGATTGATGTACTCTAACCAAACTAACTATATAGCTTGTAAGGGTTTAATAACTTCGGATAAATCCTAAGTCGCTAACAATGAAACAACGAGCAAACTCTATTAAGTATCGAATTTACTTAACAAAGCTAAAAGAATTAAGCGTAACTTTAACAATTATATTAAAACTCGAGATGCTTGTTATCTGATTCTTTAACAACTCTAAAACTCTAATATCATATTCTCAAAAACTCTAATAATGCACGTACTCTAATGCCAATCTAGGGGTCCTTTATAGGCTTAAGGATAACCCTAGTCGGTTTACAATTACAAACCTTGTGCGTCAAGTAATACTATACTAATCTTAGAACATTCTAGAATTACAAGATAATCCTAACGATTTTGCATATCGGTCCTTTAATCATGCGGTACTTTGATGAATCGAGCGATGCTGACTTTATTCTTTAGCGAAACTTTGACTTGATGCTTTAACTCTTGACAGACTTTGACTTTATATATCCCAACACAATATCGAGTCGTTGATGCACTTATCAAGATTTTATTAGAAATTAATTTGTTGTGTGATCATGTGGCTATGGATTGACTTCTCCATCTCGATCAACGCAAGACGTCGGTATGTCCTCGCAAACAACGATTAGCAATAAAACACACGAAAGTGTCTTTGACCACTTCGTTGAATTGAGTACATGGCCCGGTTCCTCATTGATCGGTACAAGCATCGCTGTGATCGGTATAATTCCGAAGAATCTCCTTGACAGGGTTTCGCAGCTGCTCTAGCCGTTCTCAAACCGAAACGTCTCAAAGAAGACAACACGGAGTGAGTGAACCAACGAGTTGAGATTCACTGATTGATGAAAAGAGATTTGAGAAACAATCGTGTACTGCTCAATATAAAGTGTTTTTGCAATACAACGAAGGTTTTTAAGGAAAAGTCAATTTATCAATCATAAACACCTTTTATTTTGAAATATTAATACACAGTCGATGTGCTAGAAAAGAATTTTAAGTACAACGACCGATTTTTCAAAGGTATCCGTCAATCCATTTCCTGGACCAAGGTTGATTCAATGATGAATTGCCCCATTGTTTCAATCCAGTTAACACAAGTTTGATCTATTGAATATATCTCACATGCCACCTACCAAGAGCTTGTTTGATGTTGGCTCTAGAAGGCTTTCCATCGTCATTGTGAATATGTTTGCATATCACTCAGATGTTCTGGCAATACCACAAGGATAATGCGTAGGACTCATAAGATATATTCTCACTTTCCACATTGTGTGACACGGTGAGTCTTCATTGATTGTGTCCTTAATGATTTATTGATGATCTCGTGGCTCTAGACTCAATTGTGCACATTAGGTTCCTATGCGGGGAGACTAGGGAGAGGGTCTCCTCTTCATATCAACAATCTCTAAGAGAAAGTCGATAGATAATGTAGGTTCCCATTGAGAATGAAACAAGTCCTTTTAAGAGGAACTTGGTAGCTTGGGAAGTTGTAGTGCGGTCGTCCGGGTCCATGGCGTCTTGTCTTCAATACCGGTGTTACCTTGGTAAACACCGGTAGCATATGTATTGAACCCGTTTACGCCCTAAGGTTGAATTATTGGAGGGCTATTTCTTTTCACCCTTTTCACATTCAATTCTTTTCCATTCTTCAACCCTTCGGTGTTTCAGAGACTTCATAACTAGAACCTTGTTGGGTTTATTCCGCTTCTAGCTCTTTCTCATCGGCACTCTTCCCATACCTCACTTTTCTCCTTTTTCATCATACCTAAGGACTCTACACTATCTAGTGGATTGTCCTGGTAGATCCCTCCACTCTGGCGGATCGTGGGACGAATACCTAACCATCCTTATATCTCCATACTTAAAGTAAATTTGGTCGGTTTTTGGTATTGTTCTTACGCCATTGGAACTAATTGAAAACCATTTGAAAATCAATCCGGTACTTGTGATATATTATCAAAGCATTTTGTACCGAATTGTTTTTGATATTTCAGAAAAAGAGCTCCCCCTCAACATGTGCATCGAATATTTGAAATCGTTTTGGCACATGGAGGCAAGAGGAAGAATTCAATTCATTGATTAACATTTTCTAAAAATATCTACATCACCTTCCCGATCAAAATTAGTGTTTCAAATACTGTTAAAGATATTTTTGGGAAAGGATGTGGTTTTCAAAAAGTTGCTCCCCCTCAATATGTGCATCGAGATTTGAAAGTGTTTTGCACATATTAGGGAAAACCTGCACTTAGAGATAAATCAATCACATTTCAATCCCTTTTGGTTTGATATAGATGCTCCCCCTTAACATGTGCATGGAAGATTTGAAATCGTTTGACACATGTAGGGAGGAGAGCTTGCTAATCACTTACAAACCATTTGTCAAATTATCAGTTTAAATCCAATTTAAATCACAAATTCTCCCCCGATCACAATTTTCAAATCATTTGAGATTTGTGATCTCTATAGATTAAATTGTTTTTGAAAGCTTTTGAGGAGAATTGTGACTTGCTTATGAAAACATTTAACCGATAAGGATCAAATCGAGACTTTAAACTCAAAGATTAAACATGCTTGAGTATCTTTTGAAAACATGACATAAGCCTTGGTGCGAACCAATTGTATGGCAAATAACCTTTTGATTTAATTGAAATCATTCTCCCTCAATCAATGACATAAGTTGTTGATTGAGAGATGAGATTGACAAATGTCAAGTCCTATTGATTTTCAAAAATTGAGTCCGAGTTATTTTCAAAGCTATTAGTTTTCATTAGATGACAAATATTTTTCGTAAGAATTTATAGAAGGAAAAATATTTGTGAAGGAAACATTTGTCTTTTGGTGACAAACATTTGTTTTTAGAATCGAGCATGAGATTTGAAAAATAAGATAAAGCATGGCTCGTTCTTTCTTTTAAAAAGGGGTATAGTCCGAAATGACTATAAACCTTTTTTTCATTCTCTCAAAATGTTTTTTTTTTTTTTTTTTTTTTTTAAACAATTTATGTACATTCGAACTTCATCTAAAGACCCGTGTCACCCTTAGGTGACAACACAAAGACCGTACATGAAATCGAATAAAGAAAAAAAAATGGAATATATATATATATATATATATATATATATATATATATATATATATATATATATATATATATATATATATATATATATATATATATATATTATATATAACAGAGGCATTTGACTTCAATGCCACCTCAATGACACTTCAATGCCACCTCAATGCCACATAATCAATTTCATGCCACATAAGCATTTGTTGTCCAACTAAGCAATATTTTTGTCCACCTAAGCACTAATTTTTTAATTTAATTAGATTTTATATAAATTTCGGATTTTTAATAATTTTTTTTGTAAATTTCGGATTTTTAATAAATATTTTTGAAAATTATTTATAAAAAAGGGGCCATGCAAGGATTGAACCTTGGTCATTTGGATAAATAACTTGTGTGTTTACCACTTAGGCAACAAGTTATTTTGATAATTATGTTGCATATTATAATCTATAAATGCCTATAATTATATTGAAATCCTATACTAAATACAATTTATCTACAAAAATTATATTAAGTAATTATCTTTATAAAAACTTATTATACATATCTAACCTAAAAGAATATACGTAAAAAAAAATCTGCACTTTATTCATAATATTGCTTTTTCTCAAAAACCCTAATATCCTTTTTTTTTTCCTTACAATCTCTTCTATTGTTCGTTTACTGAATATCATCCAGCAGCATACGCAAACTATTTATATTTTTACTATATATTTGTTAGTGATATTTTTGTTCATGTTTAAATTTTACTATATATTGTGTATAGGAGGAAGAGGCCGCCAAACGGATGGAAAAGGGGCGTTTGGAGGTCGAAACTATAGCAACGAGGCAATGATCGTGATAACACACGACCAAGAGGCAACGGCTACCATCGTCAAGCTTCGGACATATTCCAACTCCTACGAGGGCTTCTCGAAATGGTCATGTATCATCGTTGAAAACCATGAAAGACCATTAGTCGCTAGCATTATAGTTTTGGAAGAAAACAACCTAAGTTGATGAATGAATTAATAAAGTCTTTATAGTCTTTTGTCTTTGGGCTATACATGCATTAGTATTACTACGACCTCAGTTGCATATTTCAACTAGAGAATAGCCAAGATACTTGTGTTTCTTTATTTGAGTTTATTAGTTCTTCTTGTGGTTTAATTTGTGATAATAATTTTATTACTTTAGCTAAAATAAAGGTGTGCCCGCCGTGGTCGCGGCTCGATGCAACACGGCATACCATATGATCCCTCCACTGGCGGTGGCGAAGTAGCAACTTCATCGGTAACTATCGCCCGACTTCATTATTCATTCTCAGGTGTGTATTTAGAAGTTTTGACTATCATTATTTTTTGTCTTGCGATGGGTGGTCCGGTGCCTAATGTGTTTCTTGTTGATATCAATGTGACACAAACTAATGTATTTTTGTTGATATCGATGTCACGCAAAATCTTCTTTGGCGGCAACCTCCATTCAAACAAATGATCGATGTATCTAACATCATTTTGCGTCAAACTTCATTTGTGTCATCTCCAACGACAACCACATATACGGTTCATCTATTGTCAACACTTCAAATGCTAACGCTTCTTCCAAGCCTAAGGTATCTCTGCTTTTCTTTTTGGGTTTTTTTTTTTTTTTTTTTTTTTTTTAAAGCGTACATGAACATTACACCGGAAGTCATACTTAAGTAATCTTGACATTGTTGATTATGCACAGATATGTTTGCATTGGAGAGTTGCAGTTTACTTGAAGGTGTGACCCAAGTCATATGGAACCTCATCAGCTTTAGTCCGAATATCAGCCTTTGAATACTTAAGGTGAGACTTAAGGGGTGGTTGGATTTGCACTTTTGAATTGGGTTGCTGTTTTTTCTACATGAACAAGGTATCATTTTTTATCTCTACAACATGAACAACTTGAGGTCCTGCTTGGGCTCCGTTAGACGACAACTATATGCTCACAACTTCTAAGTTACAAGATTGGGATAAGGCATTTGTAAGAATTTTCATCAGCTTTTCAATTCGTGAAATTGAGGAAATAAGTTTCGGAGTCCAGGTAGTTTCAAATTGCTATTATGTTTTTTTTTTTCTTTTTTTTCCCCTTTCCTGAATTGTTACTTGAATCATTCACCTTCAAATTGTTCATAGAAGCCGTTGAACTAATTGAAGCTATTATTTTAGGCACTCTAAATCTCGCACCTTTGCGTTGGAAATTTGACCTGTTTATTGTGTTTTCTACTTTCTCTAGGATGCCTTACAACCATATAGAGGCAAGAGGAATCTCGACGCGCACTGAGGAAAGCATCACTGTGGTTATGTGGAAACTTTGAACAAGTATCTACGGAAGAATGACATATTGCATGCATACACAGTGGATAGATTAATCAGAGTGCATATAACAATGAAAATCCATTGCCAGAATTTAATGTTGCAGCACCAGGTTTCTATTCCTACTTTATTTTACCACAAAATTAAGATTTGGCTATTTTCGTGGCCCTATAAAACTATCACTATTACAAGGTTAGGTGTTCTTATTGAGATAATGTTTTAGAGCACATATGTGCGGGGTAGTCAAATATTACGTTTATCTCACTCGATGTTATTCATTAGTACTACACTCTAGCCCAAGTAGACCGAAGGATAAAAGAAAAGCTTGGGGTTTTAGTAAGGATTAATATGAGGGAAGCGAGTGGAAAAAGGACGAGGTAGGTGAGACATAAGACTAAATAAAGGTGTGCTAGAAAGATCATTTTGATAAGAAGGAAATATAGATGGGTTTCAAGGGGTCGCCGAGAAGTGAAAATAGCAGATAGGCGCCCATGATGCTAAAGTTTATAACAATTGCGTATGTAGCGGCTAAATGTGTTTTGTCGTGAGTCGGTGTACAGTGGTTACAAGTGGATCCTCATGTGGTGGAAGTCTTTTGTTGGACCATATTACTTGAAAGATTAACTTAAGTTTTAATTCAAAGGGAATGGATTGCTCACAGTTATCCTTGTCGATAAGTATTGCATAAGCAACGAAAAATCTTAAGTTTTGTTGCTTTTCGAACCTTAGTTAAACTTCAAAGCTTCCTTCGGTGAAAAGAGTGACAAGTTTATGTAAGCATGACACCTTTACAACCTTAAGTGCCACGAATCTTTTGTGATCTCTCTTGAATACATGTAAATAAGTGCATTATGGTGAATCTTGTTAATTTACATTATATTTCTTCTATTGGTGTTTTCATTACAAGCCCGATGTATATGTGGTAGCGATGTATTGACTATATTTGTTTCTAATCGTCTAGCTTTGGCTTCTGAGTTCGGTTTCTTACAAAATCTAGCATCCCAACATTGATAAGGTTCGTCATTATCCCCAAATCGGTGTTTCGGTTTATGGTCGTTTGACGTTTCTCTTTTTCATACTATTAGCCTTATCCATGCGACTTGGCGGATATGTCTTGATATACTTAAAGACAAATGGAGCCCAGCTCTCCAAATTATTATGACTCTTGAGGTAAAATGATTTCGATTAATTACCACAACCGGTTAAGTCACTGATTAGTTACAAGTTCCTTACTTAAATTGCTCGCCATAAACACCTTTTTGGACTTTATCCCACTTAACGCTCACATTAAATACCAACGTTACTCTATTATATATCGTTGAACTACATGTGTAGCATTCAAGCACTTTTGAGTGCTCCAATCCAGATGATCCGCTATCTCGAGAACGTAGCAAAGCCTTTGGAAAGCAAATGAAGGCGGTCATTGAAGCAGGTATGTTTAGGACAGAATATTTGGTTAATTTGATTGCCCTACTTTACTAATAATATGTAAAAAATTGTTTATAAAACCACAACCTAAGTGGTCTTGTGGTGAGGCATCCGGAGGTCTCACAAGAGGTCTCAGTTCAAATCTCCCTAGGTAAACATCTTCGGTGGCTAAGGAAAGGGTTCGGAAGCGGTCACGGGGATACCTCAGTTAGCCGTGTACATTTGAGTTAAAGACTCGCCTCCCGTAACTTTGAACATGGAAAACCTCATCCGTTAGACTTCACACCCTCATACATTCTATCGCCCATATCGATGCAGTAATCTTGATGAAACAATTGAGTGCACAAATAAATTATAAAATCTATACCTTCTGTAATCAACAATCTTGATGTAATCCTCGTCACTTATTAGGTAATTGATAGTGTATTTAATATTCAAACAATATTCACTCTTAAAAGAAATGGATATAGCTGTATGTTGTAATCAGAACTCTTACATTTGTTACTTGCTATAGGCTGGAATTGTCCATGAAGCGATGAGATTTCCGCTATGGTTGCATGGGCACACGACTATAACCTTTTCCGTAGTTTCAACTGATCCCAAGGAACCAATTGGTGAGTTCCTATCTAATGTTTATCATCTCGATAAATATCTGCTGAAACAATACTTACTTCTTACTTTTTGAATAATGCATGTTCTGCATAGCGCTAAATCATTATCATGTATACAACTTTTAGCCATTACGATTGAAGTATTGAACTCATTATAGATAAATAACGGGTCTGCTGTTTTTTATTCTATAAATGATGCTAAAGAACTTAAAAGTTATGAAATTATATGCTACTAAGTCAACATTATTTAAGTGTTCTTTTTCTCCCTTTGTTTATGAAGCTAAAGAACCTTAAAACATTGCATACAATCTAACCTTAAGATGCCAAGTTTGCTATTTATATCTGGTTTTTGCTGAATTAGAGGGTGTTTGGCATTACACTAACAAAAGATTTCAATTGACCGTGTTTGGATGCGATTCGATATTAACAAATTCCATTTATAAAAAGACTAAGAAGTATTAATGATTGCTCGAGATAGCAACTTATACGCTATGTTGTGACCACGAATGAGTAGTTAAACAAGAAATCCTAAACACACCTTCATAAAATGACCACGAATAGCGGTTCTATTAGTACTACACATAATACAATATAACATAATTCGGCGTTTAAACTTTAAAAGATCTCATTAACTCAGTTTGTGATAAACCAAAAGCTCATCATCTGTACATGTTTATTTGTTTATAATATAACAGTGACATGACTGAGATGTAATGAGAGTGTTAATTTACGCGAGTACCTAACAATAAAGTTCCAACATTCAGCTAAACACAAAAAAATGGGAAATTGTATATGTAGCGGTGGTTCTCACTCATACGTGCTATGTTTTTGTGTATATCACTATAATTATTTGTTTCTTTATAAAACTGAGAATGGTATACATCCACTGCAAAGTTTCATTCGCGTCAACTCTATACCTACTTCTCTAACGGTTTATTAGCGTTAATCTAATAAAAGCGTGTAAGCGGTGACATAACCCACGCCATCTTGTACTCACGGAATCAAATCAAACAATAGCAAACTATGTACGACCCGCTCATAACCTTTTCTCGATAAAACTTTCAAAACCAACCATGCAAGACTAAGCACTTCACACCATTTGAAGTGCACAATATCATTGGTCATTAAATTAGTCCATTTGACACAACAAGGGATATATTTGTGTATGCGAGAATGTTGGGCCTTAATTATTAGTATCATGCACAAGCACACATCAATAACATTATTAACATCGTACGCCCTTACTTGAGTACGATCTCCTAAAAACATATAAAGATTTATTAGTGTATTAACAAGCGATACTATTATTGCCAATTGTTACGTTTCTCACGTATGTGTACAACACCACGGGGAGCAATAACTTGCTATTACTTTTTACATCTAATCCGATCCTCTAAATGGATAACTACAATTACAATTGCATGTTTCCTTCGTAGGGGATCCCCTTCACGCTAGCCTAAGGTCGAGCCTTTCTTGCTCGATGTAATGTGTATCGGTATTCCTTGGCTGTTTCCCCATCCTAAGATGTTTACCTAGCTAGGTTTTTACCCGGCCTCCCGATAGGTATACTTTTCCTATCAATTACGTAGTGAACGTATCCGCTAATGTTCGTGAAAGTTCGTCAGCAATGTGCCACAAGAGCGTTTATTCTGGTGCATTTTGAAAACGACAACACAAAGGATTAGTTTGTTACAGCTTCTCAAATAACTGACATGTTTGCTCATATTCTAATTTGGCAGTTCTAGGTCAGCAAATATTTATCAGATTTTCAATTATTAAAGAATAAAGGTTACACTTTTTATGAGTTGATTGGAGCAGGCAGAGACATGTGCTCCAAAATAAGGTAAAGAAGCAATGACAACAAAGAAGCAATGACAACAAAGGTATCTTCTTTCTACATTTTCAATTTGTAATTATCACCTATATTGTGTTTTTTATTTAATTGTTTTTCTTATTTTTATTTTTATTTCTATTTTTATTTTTATAGGGACAATGAACAATTATCAAGATACGGAGATACCAAGTCTTAAAGGTATAATCTTGGTAGAGTTGAAGAAGTTGATTGAAGCAAATCCGTTTAGCTTCGTGATAAGATTAATTTTCGAGCTTCGAGAATACTAGACTTGAACACTTATAAACCAAAGGTTCAAGTCAATATGTAATATTTAATTTGGAATTTGCTCTTTAATTTGATCTTGAATTTTGATGTTTATTTTGGGACACAGTTTGAACTGGCAACACCAGCTTTGTATTATATTAATGATGTATTATATTGGATTTCAGCTGAAATTTGAAGAACATAAAAAGTTGATTCGAAGAAGGGTGGAGTCAAACATAATCTCCGATAGTGAAGTTTGAGAGTCAAGATGTCGATACCATCAATAATAATACTTCCTCCAGTCGGTTCGACTAGGCTAAACAAAACTTGAATCAAAGTTGATTTCCCACCACCCGTTCTACCAACTACACTTATCTTTTGCCCTACTTGAATGTTTAAGAGTAATCCCTTTAAGCACACGAGGTGTGTTTGGACGGTATCTAACCTACTCACAAGCAAATATTCACGTGCTTAAGATCTATTTGGAATATATACCAGATATATACATGAGCGGGTTGGTAACGGGTCAAAGGAGTCGGGCAACCTAGAAAACTTCGTTGTCCATATTTCAGTTAATGTATACATAGTAAAAGTTATATTAATACAATAAAAGTTCAAATTTCAATTTAAGCGATTAACAAAGTGGCAACTCAAGGCTCTACTGCACCAACTCTCCATCCCTTTGCCTCCACCCTTCAGAAATGATCCTTACTCTCCTGGTGACCAACATTCCTCAAATGGCTAAAAGGTACATTCTTAAATTTCTGGCTTTGGCGTTCAACAGATTACAAAAGGATTTAGTTTCAAGAAAATTGGATATTCATAAATTTGGTAGATATTTGAACAGGTGAGATAAATCGCAGGCAGCATATTGAAGATAAGGAAAATGTAGGATGTACTGAAGATAACTCAAATGAAGTGGTTAGTTTTCATTAGGTAAACCTAAAGTATTCTTGGGTAAATGTGAAATCTACTAATCAAGATAATATATATTCACATGACTGGTCCTCAGAACTTTGATATCGGATTGATCACATCATGTTTGGCTTCAAACAAACATGCTAGCCAAGGTAATTTACTGATTTTCAGCATTTATACTAATAACTCCCATTTAATTTCAAGTGCAAACTATACATTTCAGTCAAGTAATGTTTTATCATCACCATTGTGGTTTTTACTTAGATGTAATTAGAGGTGACAAATTCAACCCTTTATGTTATAAATGGGTTGATTTGGGTTATTTTGCATATCTGACGGGTTAGAAGGGGAGAATTAGTATGATCATTGCCATAAATATTGTGCAACAGCGATGCGATATTGGATATTATTGTATATCACAACAATTTGATTTGGGGGTCGTTAAATATGACAAAGACAAACAGATAGTAAGATTTATCTCTTTTTGTAGGTGGTTGAAGCAACCAAGAATGTAGAGCTCGGTAACAAGGAATTGACAAAAAGCCATCGGCGAAATAGCGTAGCGTAACATTCCTTTTGCTTTTCCTAATTGTGCTTACCTTGTGCATTCTCTTTCTCGACCGCAGTTAAAATCACGCCGATCCCTTAATTTGCATTCATACTTGTGTTTATCCTATTTCGAGGGTCATTGTTTATACTATCTCTGTTAACCAAGAGTGGAAAAGACAGTTTAATTCTGACGACTAAAGATGATAGCTTTCATCATATTTATTTTCTTCATTTGGTAGCGGCATGCAACGTTGTGTATAATAGCTTTCTTTTAAAGATCATGTTGACACCACATGAAAGCAAGCATTGTTGGACATGATACTTAAATTGAGTTTCGATTAAACATACAATTTGTCCACTCCAACATCTGGCCAATCGGTAGTGTGGGGTGAGTGTAATATTATTATTCAACTAATCGAGTAATTTTTGTAACTATTTAGTACATATAAAATGCTATTCAGTAGAATATATTATGGACAAAACAATGTCATCAATTTGTTTATAACGAGAAATGAGTGCATTTATGTTCTATACATGATAAATGAAAGTAAAAAAAATGTGGCTCATTGTATGCAACATTATAATTGTGTTCATGTTTGTTCTGCATTTTTGTTATTCGTCGGTTAACGTTGTGTTAATTTATTGTTGTGGTATATTTTCATTCTATTTAGCTTTTGAATATATAAATAAGGCCTTTTGAATAAATGTGAATGTTTGATGTGATTTAAATGCGACTGTGGCCATTTTAGATATTTTGGTGTTATCAGTTTTATATAATAATCCATATGTAACATATGTAAAGGCAATTAATCAGTTTCTTTTTTGCACAATTGACCTTTTTTTAAAATTGTCATGTAGAAAATACATTAAAAAACCAATAGTTAAGCTAGCAGCATCGTAGCACAAGCGCATAAGTATGCAACTTTTTTTCCGCTGTCACTTAATGTTTTCTTATATATATTGCAGTGAAGCAAATTCTCAGGTTACACACTGCGTAAATGCTGGTCACATTGATGCTACCAGATACTCCTAACTGCTATCTAAATTATATACATATTGCAGTGGTCCGATTGTAGCAAGAGGATCTTTGCTAGAAGTCGTGGTCGTAAGAAGAGTTATTGATATCCATAACTGAGTATGTGCATTTATCTACCTCATAATTCTAAAACATAATTAATCAAACTGTATATACGTGTATGTCTGTATGGTTATGTATTCAATTCTAATGTAAGATGTATCAATGAGCAGAATTACAATACAAAACAGAAGGGCATTTAAGACTTAATGAATTGAAGGCATGGTTGAACTGATGTATCATGTAAAGCCTTGGAGTATAAGGGGTTCATAATAGGAGAGCATCATAGTTAATAGTGCCCATTTTTACCCATTCATGTGAACGGGTTAACTGAAGTTGTATCACATTAAAAAGGGCTTAATTAAGGTTCTATTTTATTAATAACGGGTCTAAGGGAAAATTTGTAGATATCGGCTATAAAGAAAATGGGTCAATCGTGTAAAAATTCTCCTAAATTTCCCTAAAAGGGTGAATGTTGGTAGACGGAGCATGTGTTTCCCCAAACTTTATATTAAAAGTGAACTTTATTTCAGTATTTTTGACCACATTTTGCACAAAGTCAAGAACCAATGATTTAATCATACCGATTCCAATAATCATGTGCGGTTCATACATAGTACTACTAAAACAAAGATAAAGAGTCACTTTTATGTTATATACACGCTATTTTATCAGGTTTGTTCTAACAAGTGAAGCACTTTAAAAATCAATTGAGTGACACACAACTATATGCTTGAAAGGCACAAATACTTTTCTATTACTAATACTCTATTTTCAAATGATTAAACCCTCACTATTGCTTACTATGTTTTCTATGCGTTTCGATTGATCGATGAAGGAAACTAATAGATTCTCTAGCTTTTCCGACCGATGCCTACACGATGGCGTGTTAGATCATTTACTTAGGTTAGCTGGATACGCACATACTGGAAAGACTCATTCAAGTGTTGGTTATACCTATAGCTTTTTTTTCTTTAAGTTAAGTTATTTAACGATATCCATAAGGCTTATTCACCCATCGAATGGGCTATACTTTGATACGTTATTCTTGCGTAGCACTTTGAAACTCTTTTTCTCTCATATTCGATAACCGTTTATTTTTTTTTGTTCTTAATGCACTCAATAATTTTTTTTATGTTTATACCTTATTTTTCGATAACAACCAAAAGAAATCTAAAAGACAAAATTGTTTACAAAATAACAACCAAAAGAAATTTAATAATTCATAATGCACTCAAACGTTTTTTTTTATCATAATTATGGTTAAATTGTGATAGTTTTTGAAAAAAAAAAAAAGAGAATCAAAGTTCATTACCATATGCTTGCTCATCATTCCCCTTTCTTTTCTTGATTCTCACATGACAAGAACTAACACAAATAATAATAACCCATCGAATATTCCTCCTTTACATTAACGAAACACATGCTCTTTATATCAATATATTCATTACCCACCAGAGTTTTAGTATCTGGACTTCTTGGCCCACTCTAAAAAATTCATGGGTCGTGCACCGCGTGGTAGATTTATATCTTATTTTAATTCAAGTCGAACCGATGAATCAAAGTAGAGTATTAAGCATTAACCCAATACGAAAAGAATGAGGGAGTCATAATTACAACCGCAAAACGATCATAACACAATCGATATTGATTGATAAACTAACATAACAAAAACATAATTATAACCAAAATTAAAAACCATAACTAATTAATAACATGTTTGTTTTTTTCAATACATTTTCATTATCTACAACTTTACACACATACATAAAATTCATAATGTTGTAAATATTATATATGTTGTGTTATTAACCATCAACATAAACCATACAATTATTTATAATCTTAACCAAAAAAATAACAACTAATATATATATATATATATATATATATATATATATATATATATATATATATATATATATATATATATATATATATATATATATATATATATATATATATATATATATTGCTTTTTCAAAGTTATTCTGATTTTTTTTGAGGGTTTTATAATTTTGTATTTTGCTTTTTGAATAAATATTTACAAGAGATGGATGAAGAATAGCTTTTACTCCTCGTCTTCCTCTTGAAGACGTTTGAGTGTTTCCGGTTGTAGACTCTTTAGACCAAGTCGTGGAAGGATAAACTCAAAACGTTCTATAGGAAGAGCTTTGGTGAAGATGTCTGCTAACTGATATTCAGTCCTCACAAAATATAGTTCCACCGCACCGTTCTCCACTTGCTCCATGATGAAATGATGTTGAATGTCGATATGCTTTGCTCTTGAATGTTGAACATTGTTGTATGAGAGAGCAATGGCACTCTTGTTATCACAATACAGAGGGATTTTGTTGAATTCAAAGCCATAGTCAGATAATTAGGATCTCATCCATAGGATTTGAGCACAACAAGATGTCATGGCTATGTATTCTGCCTCTATAGAGGATATAGAAGTACTCATTTGTTTCTTTGAAGGCCAACTCACAAGCTTATCACCCAAAAACTAAGCACCTCCAGACGTGCTTCGACGTGTATCTTGACACCCTGCATGGTCAACATCTGCATAGGCTGTTAGTGACATACCGGTGTCCTTCGGTACCAAAGTCCCATGTTGATGGTTCCTTGGAGATACCGAAGACCCGCTTAACCGCTTCAAGGTGCTTTTTGGTAGGCTTAGCACGGTATCTAGCACACATGCATACAACGAGCATGAATGTCTCGTCTCTGGTCAGAAGGTACATCAGGGACCCAATCATACTACGATATTTAGTTTGGTCAACCATGATCCCCGAGTGGTCCTCATCCGCTTTAGTGCGCTCCACCATGGGAGTGTCAACGTGGTCACAAGAATCAAATCCAAATTTCTTTAAAATTTCATTAGCATATTTAGATTGATTGATAAAAATGCCTCCGGGACTTTGTGAAATTTTCCCAAGAAAAATGACATTTGTCCCATCATTGACATTTGAAATTTGGAGCCCATCTCCTTAGAAAAACGGTCACATTTATTGGGGTCAGTCGAGGCAAAAATAATATCATCAACATAGATTTGAACGTGAATTAAGTGTTTGCCTGACTTTCTGGTGAACAATTTCGGATCAACTGCTCCATTGATGAATCCGTTAGATAGAAGAAACCTTGATAGCGTATCGTACCATGCCCTTGGAGCTTGCTTCAAACCGTAAAGGGCCTTCTTCAAGAGATAGACATGAGTAGGATGCCCTGGATTCACAAAACCTTCAGGTTGGCTGACGTATACGACTTCTTTAAGATCTCCGTTAAGAAAGGTCATCTTTACATCCATCGATAGACTACCATGTTCTTACTTGCAGCGTTAGCTGTGAAGATTCGATTGCCTCGATACGTGCAATGGAGCAAATGATTCTTCAAAGTCAATACCCTCCTCTTGACGGTATCCTTTGCAACCAATCTAGCCTTGTTTTTAACACATCACCATGCTCATCAAGTTTAACTTTGAAGATCCACTTTAGAGCAATGATCATAGCTCGCCGTGGGCGGTACTAATTCCCATACATCTAGTCGATCGAACTCATGAATTTCTTCTTGCATGGCATTGAACCAAATTGCCTTCATTCATGCCGCTTTAACGCCTTTTGGTTTGACCTTGGATAGTACGGAGTTGAAGAAGCACCATAAGGCATCGCTTGCAAGTTGTTTACGAGTGGATACCGGACGAGAAGGGTTTCCAATGATGTTGTCTAATGGATGGTCATGTGTCCATTTTCTAAGGTGTTCGTGTGGTTGTTGTTGAGGAACTGAAGTAGCGAGTTTGGATCTCTTGATGAAGATGGTTCGAAGTTGGTTCAGAGCAAATATGTTCTCAAATAGAGCATCTTCTGGAGTAGCAAAGGGTTATCTCCATCATAGGTACCGTAAACATTTCCATGATGTACACTTGATGATTGAGGATTTGATGATAAGGATGAGTGATCCGTAGTAGGCGATCTTGACTCAATGACATAGAAACCAAGGTTATCTACGTTGATCGGGTTAGGAGCACCTCTGTTGATGGATTTGGCCGATCATTAGCAATAGGCTCATAGTGTTCATCAAACATTGGATCAAACAATTTCTTCAAATCATCGTCTCAAGGGGTACATATGGAGTTCTTTGGTGAGGATTTTGTACAAGAGAAGAACTAATGGGACTACTTAATGAAGGTTGTGATGCGGGTCCAGAATTTGATTGTCCTGGAGCCATTTGCCCAGATAGCTCATCGAACATGGCGTGAATAGTTTCCATGATATCTCGAGTTCTTTTGTTGTAGATTCGGTAACCCTTCTTGTTTGATGCATAACCCACAAAAACTCCAATGTCCAGCTTAGCTCTTAATTTTCCTAAATCTTGACCGTCATTAATTGGATAGCACAAAGCACCAATTACACGAAGGTAGGAGAGATCAGGTTTTCATTTATGGACAAGTTCGTATGGAGTTTTTCCATGAGTGGTGTGTATGAGGGAACGATTTTGGGTGTAGCAAGCAGTGGCAATGGCTTCAGCCCAAAGAAACATTGGAACCTTTGAGTAAATTAACATTGTTCTTGCAGCTTCAACAAGGGTCCGATTTCATCTTTCAACTACACCGTTCTGTTGAGGCGTACGTGGAACACTTCTTTGATGACTGATTCCAATGCTTTCATAAAATTGACTTAATTATTTGTTAACGAACTCCGTGCCATTGTCTGTTCAAACAATTCTAATAGTCATATTAAGTCGAACCTGCAGCTGTTTGATAAGTTTGATGATGACATCAGGAGTTTCATCCTTTGTCCTCAAAAACTTAACCCAAGTAAATCGAGAGTAGTCATCAACAACGACCAATACATATTTCTTCCCATTTATCGTTTGCACTCTCATAGGTCCGCACAAATCCATATGAAGAGTATGAAGAACTTCCATAATCGAGTTTGCGGGTTTGGGTTTGTGGGCATATTTCACCTTTTCCCAATTGGCATGCCGAACAAAGATGATCTTTTTCATACTTTAACTGGTAAGCCTCTTACATGGTCCTTTCGAAAGATCATTAATGGTGCCAAGTTCAAGTGATTGAGACGACGATGCCATAACCATAACTTTGTTTTCAAGCCTTTGATAACAAGCGATTGGAGAAGACTTCATCATGTCTTCGATAGAGATGGTGTATAGGTTTGAACCACGTGTTCCTCTTAACAGCTCCACAAAGATCAAGTTCTCTAACGAAACAAGTATGTTTTCTAAAAGCCACCTCTAGATCGGAATCACAGAATTGACCAACAGAGAACAGGTTATGACCAAGACCTTCAACATAATATACCCAGGAGATTACACTGTCACCAACAACATAATCTCCATAACCCATAATTGCACCAAAATGGTCATTCCCAAATCTAACAGTCCCGATGAATTTACTCATGAAGTTCATGAGTCACGAGCGATCTCCAAATATATGCTTGGAACAACTGAGTCCGGTACCACGTAACGATTTGAATGACCCGCAGGTTGAACACGCATAAGAATGGATAATCGGATAATTGGGATCCCCATGCAATAATGGGTTCCACTTGGTTAGACAAAGAGATTGGAACATCCACATCGAAGCGTAGTCAAGAAAATCATTAGTGGTAAATGTCGGGCTAGTAGAAACAGAGATCTATTCAAAGTATGTTCACTTCTTAAAGGTATAGTTCTACCAAGGGCATCCATTTCCTAATGGGCATTGACTTAGATAATTTAGGCACAACTCGTTAAGATTAAATTTGCGGCGAGGGTATCCACCGATAACCTATATTACTAAATTTTCTTCCCGGGTTTCCAATGTTTTCTAACCTTCTTCCGCCTTTGCTTTCTAGCCTTCTTAGCTTGATTTTGGCATTAACAATTTTAACTGGGTATTTAACAACATTAATCAAATCATTCACACCATATACATGATTAGTAATGTAAACCAAGCAATCATCATTACATGTTTTGCCAAAAGTAGCGTAATTCGCATTAATTACGTAATGCTTAGAGCTAACACTAGAATCAACACGATTCGCTTTATTCAACATAGTTTCCTTATTCCTAAGGTGATCTTCTACTCTTCCATCGAACATTCCTAGCTTGCACGGTCCTATCATTCTTTGTGTTGCCTTGAGGCTTTGACCGCTTTCGCTTTGGTGTCACTTTTACTCCCGTAGGGAATGGGAACATTAGTTGGTTTTGCTACTTTTTGCATTTCAGGTTTAGAAGTGCTGGGATCTGAACTACTTGAAGGCACATTAAAGTTAACTTTCTTAACACTGGGCATAGAGCAAGGCATCACAACTTTATCTTTCTCACATAAGGATTTAGGTCATGTTGCTCTTAAACATTCTAACAGCTCCTGAGATCGTTTGGCATATATGCAAGCATACCTAATTTCACTATCAAGTGGCTTATTTATGCGATCCTCTTCTACAATCTCACGGAGACATTCTAGACTATCCTTAAAGTGACAGAAATAGTTATGAAACACAAGTTCGTTATTTCTAAGATGAGGGGGAATGTATTTAACAGTCACAGTATATTTAGAATCTGCAGATGTCTTTGATGTAACATTCTCATTAAAGACAAGTGGCATTTTCCCTTTTACCCGACTCTTCAGATTCTCAATTTCCTTTTGTAACGAACATATTTTTTCATTGTTTTTGTCACGAGTAACTTTCATTGAATCGTATAACTCTTTGAAGTGTCGTTTGACCTTTTCATTTTCTTCTAAAAAACTCTCATTTTCTTGTTGTAATACGTTAATGATGTTTTGAAGATGAAAGTTTTGAGAAAACTGAGAATCTAAAGGAGGAGGCATTTGAGAGCCAGTCACATTGTTCTTTTCACCCTTTAATTGTGAGATTTGGGTTTTTAACTTTCTGATCGTGTTATAGTGAGCTCAAATTTGTTCATCACGTTTGTTTATTTCAAAAACTGCATCAAACTCTGGAACATCCGAGGATATCTTGATGTTTGAGGTTTTAACATTTTCTTTGAGATGTTGATATTTTAGTTGCAAGTCAAAATGTTCAACTTCTAGCTTAGTAAAGTGTTTTACCAAATTATCGTGATCATCCTGGTCAATTTTCTCATTTAGTTTTGAGTTTTTGTTTTCAAGCTCAATGACACAATCATGGGAAACTTTCAAAGCAACAGATAATTCATGAAATTGAGAGGCAGTAATAGAATGCTTAGTAACAGTATAAAACACATCTTGAGCCACACAACTCAATACTAAGTTCTCATTTAAGATATGCAGGTTCTTCCTTTCAATTTCATTATATTTGAGTTCCCGTTCATAATCATTGACCTCAACTATCATTGCATCAAATTCCTTTTCCATTTCTTTAATATCTGAGTCTATCCCTTTTTGAAGACTCTCAAATTGACTTTTTAATTGCTTAAAGAAAGGTATGACCTCGCTTAAATAGCATTATTTAGTTTGCTCAAAACCCTTTCCCTTCGCTATCCCCAGTAGGTGTGATTCTCTTCTTACATGTCTTCTCAAAATCAACGAATAGTTGATAAACAACATATAGGCCGATTAAGGTCTTGCTCTTAGTGGAATGGTTCTAGGAACTAAATGCATTGGTGTATTCAAGGATACACGAGTAGCTAGAGCACTTTCCTAAGGGGAGTGTTTGTTTCAACAAGTACATTTGCTTTTTGCTTATCCATGTCTTTTTTCCAAAAACTTGTTCGGGGTTAATTGAGTTTGAGGCTTAAACCTGTTCAGGGGAATCCAATTTTCTTTAGTGTAATCATGGGGTTTGACCATTATGTTCTCGCTTTTACACTCGTAATCTTCTAGCTTCTTATTCATTTTCTCCTCGAGGCATCTTCTAACCGAATATATTCCACAAAGCACTCAAGACAACTAGGTTTCGTCTAGGTTTAAGAATCTCATTGCCATCATAGATTACATTTTAAGTCGCTTAGCAACTTTTCCATACTCGGATTGGGTACCTCTATAAGGGAATGCTATGTTTATCGCTTAAGACTCTATGCTTAGTGATCATGTAAGCGATCAATGGTGTTCCTTGTATGTACAACTTATTTTCAAGCTTGTTTTCAAAGTTTTAGGTTGGAAAATCGGTTAAAAGTTTTGATTCCTAGCATTAAATTCTGTTTAAGCACTTTAGCATTTTTTTGAAGTTCTTGCTTTTGCTTAACAGTTTTGTTTAGTTTGTCTTTTAAGGAATCTAGCTCTTGTTTTAATATTTCTTCCCTAAAATTACTTTTTCTAATAATTGTACGCATTTGGTCATCCATTTCCTGCTCACGGGTAGTTAACTCAAACTTAGCACGTTATTCATAAATGGCAACTTGTTCTTTATAAGCATTCATTTCAGAGACAACAGAATCATCAGGGGCACATGCATTGTATTCATCAAAAAGATAGTCATCATTGACTGCAGAGGATGCATCACTTGGTACGATCTCATTTTCACTTTGAATCACATATTGATCATATGGGACAATATTACTATTACCCACATTATCTATATCTGATTCATTAGTTTCATGTGATTGTACTTCATTATGTATCTTTTGCTCATCAACTTCATCATATAGTTTTAATACCTCTGAAATGATTGAGTCTTTGGATGGACTAGCCTGTTGTGGTGATGAGACCTTTGGAGAGACCATTGGTGAAATGCTAGCCATGAAGATTGTCTGGGCAGTAGGTTCATCATCGACATCGAGTCAAATGCATCACAACAAGAACTTGAAAGGCATTTTGATGATTGTGACCTATTTCTGAATTGGTCGCTCATCCACATCAAGATCATAGGTTTTGGCATTTCCTCGAAGAAACAATAACTCTTCTTCATCCAAAACCGCTCCACTGTCCCGAGCATGCACCAAAGAAGATCTTGTCCCCGAAATACTACGCATTTTGAGGGCGTTTTGAGATGTGCGCTTCCTTGCAATATGTCCTTCACCACCACAGTTGTAGCACTTGATTAGCTTTCCTTGTCCTTGATTTGCATTCCTTCCACGATTCTGATTAGCCACATACCCTCCACCTACTCCACCCTTTCTTGTTCATACTGTCTTCCTTGCACAGGTTGCACCATGATCTTACCATCTTTGACAATAGCATGATTGTGTAGATTGGATGCAGTTCTGATGTCGTTGTTAGTGTGTGGAGTGAGGTTCAGATTTTGCTTAACCATTAGAGCCAGTTGATTGATGAAATGTTCCATGATTGTGTTTGAGTCTGGAGGCTTATATGTTGGATCTGGAATGAGCTTGTGGTTACCATTACCCGTTGGTATAACTTGAGAAGCTTTGGTGGTAATTCCTACATTTGTGTGGAATGCAGTTGAGTCATTTGCTGAGCTTGCATCTCCATGATTAGATTTGAACTTTTCAAGAATCATTCGTTCAAACATAGCATGCTTCTCATTCTGAAGTAGGAAGGCATACAATTGCTCATAGTTGGTGTGCCTTAATCCTTTGGTTAGCTTGACTGAGGTGACAAATTTGTGCCATTCGGGATTCATGTTTTTCACAAACTTTGAATTGAGTTGAATGTTTGGCATGGTCATTTTAATATTCCTCATATCATTCACAATTTTGTGGAACCTCACATAGTATTCAGTGACGCTTTCTCCAGGGTTCATCTCAAAGTTCTCAAAATCATCATACAATTGAGATTCCTTGTCTTCTTTGGTCAATTCGGATCCAGAGAGAAGCATCTTAACATTGTCCCAAACTGCCTTGGCTTCAGTGTTGTGATTGATTAACTTGTAGATGTCTTTTGGAAGACCCTGAAGTATAATGTTTGAAGCCCCGATATCGAGATCGTATCTCTTTTCTCCTTATCATTGAGCTCATTATACGCCTTTGGTCCGTCCAAACCTAAGATCACCGTACCATCCGCATCAATTTAAAGTATGTCTCTTGTAGTCTCAACTGATAAGGTCCTTCATCAATTGATTTGAGAATGTTAACCCCATTTTCCTTTCCCAAACAAGACAACCTAATTCGTTGAGCCCATGAGTCATAATCGGTTACATCTGCATAGGTGGACGAGTATCCGATCTAGCCGCTTGAACGTCCTCGCTATAGAAGAGATGATTGTAGGCACGTTGGTAGACATGATTACAGATTTTACGGGATTTTATAACTCTATGATTAAACCAGGAAATAGATTCTTTCACGGGATTTTACTAAATAAGAGGAAACCGTGTCAGAAACAATAATTAAACAAGTCGCTTCAAACCTTGAAGACAAGTCGCTTAGTCACCAAGTCGCTTTGTACCAAGTCGCTAGGTATACAAGTCGCTTCAATGGACAAGCCGCTAGGCTCACAAGTTGCTAGAGTGACAACTCGCTAGAAGAACAAGTCGCTATTGACACAAGTCGCTATGAAGACAAATCGCTAGTGACAAATCGCTAGACACGGAAGTTGCTAGAATAACAAGTCACTAGATGGACAAGTCGCTAGGGACAAATTGCTAGACAAAACAGTACGACCACTACTTTGTACTATTTGTCGCTTTGTCTCAAAAGACAAATCGCTAGAGCATAAGTCGCTTCCCATAACAAAGTCAAGTCGCTGAAGAACGTAGAGACAAGTCGCTACGAAGAACTCAAGTCCGAGACACAAGTCGCTAGATAGAAATATTCAAAAGCAACACTTTTCAATCCAAAAACTAACCCAACCACACTGATTCAAACCTTCCAAATCAAAACCTAAGCACTTATAATGATTCTAAACACAAAAGTACAATCAAAATTCAAACTTTAACACTAGAAATGGTCCAAATGATGCAAATACCACTAAACATTTTCAACCCCAAAAACCATATAAAACCACTAGAAATCCAAGAACATGTAAGAGAGATGATCAAACCATGGCTCTTGATACCATTTGTAACATATTGGATTTCACAAATACATCAAACCATGACTAATATGGGGCGTACAATATAGGGTTTTAGAGAGAGAAAGTTAAGAGGTTTGGGAACTTAGTGAGAGAAAGAAAAATCTTATTATGAGCTCCAACCCTCTACCTTGGGAGGTAGAGGGTATTTATAGTACCTTACATAAAACGTCACCTACGGGCTGTGGATCAGGCATACAGTGGGTAAAGACCCGTCCGTCCTCCACGGTGTTACTTAACTAAATACTAACTAACATTAAATAACTACGACTGCGAGATTTCTAACGATTACATATACTTGAGGTGACCGACACTTTAGCAACTGGATTTTCTAAATCCTAACACTTGTTACAAGCCGTTAGGTATCACCCACACACGATTGCGAAAATGCCCAACTACAAAGACCTCAAAGTTCGGCATGCATCATGTAACATCTTAGTAATCAACCAAACCAACAATAGTAGGAACTAAAAGAAACTAAAAAAATATTTTTTTTTATACCTTGGGTGGGTTTTTCATATGCCTTCAATCGTCAAGTGTTGCATATGGAACAGTGAAACTTTAGTTGACTACTATGTTTTTATATGCCTACAATTGTCAAGTGTTTCTGTAGGACCTTAAATCTATCAACCTTATCACAAACCTAACACGTTATGCGTAGAACACGAACAACACAAACACAAACATATGCGTAAATAAAGAAAGAAAGATTAAGATGTTGGTGACTTGAATATATGAAACCGTGTATGTGTAGAGAAACAAGATGAACACAATATGTTGTATATTCCAAAGAAAACACAAACACACACACACACTCAAGCACACCCCTCAAATGAGACTTTGAGGGGTATTTATAGTTCCTTACAATAATACCCTAATGGGCTTGGCAAGGGCCACGACTTGGACTTGGATTGGGCTTGGGATACATAAGCTTATAAACGGCTAGCATAGCTTATCTTTTAACAAATTAGCTTAGCCCAATCCACGAGCCTGATGACTATTCTATCACGATATCTAACACACGTTACAAAGTTCCTAAAAGTGAATGACCATCACTTCTAATAAAAACTATTATACTAATAATCTCCCCTAAGGGTGGTCATTCAAAGATGCTCCACTTGATAGGTCTTTACTTTTCTCGAGCTTGAACTTTGTGTGTAGATATAGAATATTCTTGATTCTTTATTCCTTCATGCTTTGTGATCAGTTAATGTGGTTGTCTTCCGTTGTCAACTTTGTTGGTTTGGTGTCTCCACGTCTTTCTCCACCATGCTTACACTTCTATTTGACTATTAGTTACCAATGACGTAGTTCTCAAGTCTTTAAACTTTGTAGATTCTTTGACATTGACGAAGAATCATCTTAAACTTTGTGTTGCCTTTGATTTTGATGAGAACTTTCATGTGTTGTTGGTATGAGCATGTGGAGAATCTGAACGATCAATCCGCTCCGGAGCTTCCATAAGAAGAAAACATAAAAACAGGTTAGTAATAAGCGGATTTCGGCACTTACAAGTTTGAATTTCGAGGGTGTTAACAAAGATAGTGTGAAAACACATCTCTAATTCTTACAAAGGCCGTTCTGAACCGGAGTCCCACAAGTAAGATAACGCGATATACCGGCACATCTACAGCTCGGATGAGTCGTGAAGTACACCAAGCATCACTTCACGATTGTAGACCGTTTGAGACACACTAAGCGTAATCCACGGGAGTTACCGGTGACTGCCGTGGTCGCTGATGTTGACCCCGGCAGAGTTTCCATTCAATCACCGAGGATCACACTTGTGAAACCTCTCATAAATGTTCGCATTGCTAAGATCCGTAGGACTCTATAATATATCACTTGTGTCCTTATTGATGAACAACAAGCGATGTCATGTCAAGTGTTCCTATGAGATCTTTTGATGAATCTCGTGGCTCTAGACTCAATAGTGCATTTTGGTTTTCCCGAGCGGAGACTAGGGAGAGGTCTCCTTCTTCAATATCAACGATCTCTAGAGAAAGTCGATAGATTATGTAGGGTTCCCAGTGAGAATGAAACAAATCCTTTTAAGAGGAATTGAGTGGCAAGAAGGTTTAGTGCGGTGCGTCACCGGGTCTATGACGCCTTTGTCTTCAATACCGTTGTCATCTTAGTGACAACCAATAGCGTATGAGTTGAACCCGGTTTCGCCCTAAGGTTGAATATGGAGGGCTATTTCTTTTCACCCTTTTCATTACATTTCTTTTGATTCTTCAACCCTTCTTTCTCCTTTCTCACATTACTCCTTTTTCAATCATACCTAAGGACTTATAATACTAACAATTGGTGATGTCCTTGGTAGATCCCTCCGACTCAAGCGGATCATAGGATGGATTTCTATCCTTAGTCACCTTATAACTCCATGACTGTCCTATTGTTGCCATAAACCATTTTTTCTTGAAAATCTCTCGAGTGTTTATGATAGAAAACATGTTTGAAACACTCCGTGAGTTTTATATTTTCGTAAACACTCCCCTTCACATGTGCTTATATGTTTTGACGTAACCGCATATAGAGGGTAGAGTTCGACGCTTTGAATTGATCGACTTTAAATGGGCTAGACCGATTCGAGACACGCTTACATCACTAGAGAACTAGCTTGAAATTATTACCCGTCCCGGTCAAGTCATAGAAAGTTTCTAGATGGTACATGATTCCTCGTCAATTCAATGGTTACGATCGAGTCGAGTTCTTTTGAGACTTAAACAACGATCATTAAACTTTTGATCACATTTTAATCACGCCTCCTCCCCAAAAATAGCATATTCGTGATATTTTTATATCAACGGATTAAACAACATTTTAGAATCTTGTGGGAGACAAACGGATTTGATTTAAGCATGAATTTGGAACGTTTTTGTTTTATACTCCCTTTAATAAAGCATAATCAATTAAAGGGTTTTGAGGAGTTATCTTGAGCACAAAGTATTTTGAAAGATTTTGAAAATCTTTTGAACAATCTTGAAAAGTGCTCAAGATGATGATGATTTCTCACCGCTTTTAAATGTAGTGCATCAAGCGTACACTTGATTTTTCTTTAAAACACGAGTTTTGATTTGAAATAATCAAAAGTCATCATTTTAGTCCGGTTTTGTAATCAAGTATACGAAAGCCATATTTGAAGAAATTTTGAGAAACGACATGTTTTGAAAACATAAA
This sequence comes from Chrysanthemum lavandulifolium, assembly GCA_022545495.1. Lineage (NCBI taxonomy): Eukaryota > Viridiplantae > Streptophyta > Magnoliopsida > Asterales > Asteraceae > Chrysanthemum > Chrysanthemum lavandulifolium. The sequence goes on from CM040238.1 coordinate 66,727,161, forward strand.
AGAACTCTTGCTCAAGCATCCATACATACCAGTATCATTGTTGAATGACATTTCTAGAAACGCATGTAATATCGATTATACGAGAGACATGTCGTGAGAAGAATATTTTGGATTTTGATTTTCTATTGTTTTTGTATTTTTGAAAGTTTTATATTTTATATCTTGCTTTTGTTGGTTTTTCAAATTTTGTATTTTGTTTTTCAAAATATTTACAATAAGCTATTTGGAAAATCATTTTCAAGAAGATTCGAGAAGACGTTCTAACTCCTCAGGGGTTAGGCTTCACATTCCAATTCGTCGAACTAAATCGTCAAACCTTTCTTTTGGAAGGGCTTTAGTAAATAGATCGGCGAGTTGGTAATCAGTCTTTACGAAAAATAATTCAACAGTACCATTTTCCACATGTTGTTTTATGAAGTGATAGCGTACTCTGATATGCTTAGTCTTTGAGTGATGAACAAGATTGCATGATATGGCTATGGCACTTTTCGAGTCACAATACATAGGTATTTTATCGAAAGTAAAGCCATAATCTGTGAGTTGTGTTCTCATCCATAGAACTTGAGCACAACACGCAGATAGAGACACATACTCGGCTTCGCGGTTGAAAGTGCAAGGCAATCTTGTTTCTTTGAAGACCACCGACTAACTTTTCACCCAAAATTGTGCTCCTCCGATGTACTTTTGTCAGAACTTGATCACCGTGGTCCGCATCCGAAAAGGCAATTAGATCAAATCCGGTTCCTTTGGATACCAAAGTCCCATGTGAATGGATGTCTTCGACACCGAAAGATCCTTTTAACCTTTTGAGGTGCGGTTCGGTAGGCTTTGCTCAAACTGCTAATAAGCAAACAAAGAAATGAATATTTGGTCGACTAGCGGTGAGGTACATGAGAGAACCAATCATGCTCGATATTTCTTCGGATCAATAGGTTTCCCAAACAAATTGGCTCCAATTTTGGTGAAGTTACCATTGGTGTTCGACCGAATCACAATTATCCATACCATGATTTTTCAAAATCTCGCTTGTGTATTTAGCTTGATTTATAAAAATTCCACGAGGGACTGATGTATTTGTAAACCAAGAAAGAATTTTAGTTCCCCATCATGTACATTTCAAATTTGCTTTTCATGAGATTTTCAAAGTGTTTTGAAAGATTCGGATTAGTGGACCCAAAGATGATGTCGCCCACAAAATCGAACAATCAAAATGTCGTTTTGCATTTTGTGTAAACAAGGTAGGATCAACTGCTCCTTTGGTGAAATTGTTTTGGATAAGGAAAGAGGACAGTTCATCATACCACGCTCTGAGCTTGTTTTAAACCATAGATTGCCTTTTGAGTTTGTAGACGTAGTCCGGATGTTCCATGTCTATGAAGCCTTCTGGCTGACTCACGTACACTTCTTCTTTCAGAGTTCCATTCAAGAACGCGGTCTTAATGTCCATCTGATAAACCGTGATGTTTTTGTGAGCTGCATAGGCTAAGAAAATCTTGACTACTTCAAGTTTGGCTACCGGCGTGAATGACTCTTCGAAGTCTATCCCTTCTTCCTGTCTGTATCCTTTGGCCACAAGATGAGCTTTGTTGCGAATTACAGTCATCTCTTCATCCCGTTTCTTCTTCCATAACCACTTGAGATCAATGACACGAACGTCAATTGGTCTTGGAACCATATCCCAAGAGTCATGTAAACGGTATTGGAGAAGTTCCTCCTGCATCGCTTCTATCCATGCGGGTTCTGCCATTGCCTCGCGAATGTTCTTTGGCTCTATATTGCTAATTGAGCAAAGGTAAATGCATAAGTCGCAATCGGTGGCAAGTTGGCGTCTCGTCTGAATTGGCCTTGAAGGTTCACCAATAACTTGTTCAATTGGGTGGTCTTTTGTCCACTTCAGAGTAGAAGGATACCGTTGGTTATACGTATGCGAGTTAGATGGTTCTCGTAAGCTTGAGGAAGATTCAGCTGATTCCGTAAAAAAATGGTTTTCAAATAAGTCTTCATCTAACGTTGCATCGTTTCGGTTTTGGTTTTGCTCATCAACTGCTGGTAGAACGGGTGCAAGAACTTGAGTAGATGTAGATGATGTAGATGGAGTTGGTGCATTGGTTTTGACCGTTGTAGATGCATCTTCTGTTGGTGGTGGTGGATGATTTTGAGCGGGTGCAGCGGAATGATGGTTTGATGCATTTGTGGAAGTTCCACCATAGTATTCATCGAACATTAACTCGAAGAAATTCTCCCATTCTTGTTCTTTAGGATTGTCAAACGGTTGATTGAGCTCTTTGAGGTACGAGTCCCGAATCGATGTGTCCGTAAGTCTCGCGGGTTTAGTGCGGGTTCTAGAGCGAGTCTCTCGAAGCCATTTGGGAAAGTTCATCAAATTTCACATTCATCGCTCCATGATCCTCCTAGTTCTTCCGTTATACACCCCGAATGCCCTCGAGTTATCTCAATATCCAATGAAGATTCCAGATCACCTTTTGCTCTCGGTTTACCTAGATCTTCTCTCGTCGTTCGTTGGATAGCACAAAGCGCCAAACACGTGAAAGGAAGAGATATCGTGTTTTCGTTGTTCACTATTTCATATGGGGTTTTATTGAATCTTGGATGGATTAGGGATCGGTTCGAGTGAAACAAGCGGGGCAACAACATCACCCATAGAAATAACGGTGCACTAGAATAGATTAGCATTGTCGCAGCGAGCTTCCACAAGAGTTATATTTCTTCTTTCAACTACCCCATTCTGCTGTGGAGTTCTAACAACTGATGTCGATGATTTATTCCAACATCTTCAAAATAAGCTCTTAACTCCCGATTTGTGAATTCTATGCCGTTGTCTCGTTCTTACAACCCTTATCGGAGTTTGAAGAAGTACTTGAATATGCTTCGAAAGGTGATGATGATGCCCGGTGCTTCGCTCTTTTGATCTTAGAAACCTAACCCATGTATATCTCGAATAATCATCGATTTATAACAAGGATATACTTTTTCCCATTAATGCTTTCAACTCTCATTGGGCCACATAAGTCCATTGCAACATATGCAACTTTGCTTCCGAACTAGGTACGGATTTGGGTGTATATGATGCTCTTTTGCTTTTCCTTGTTCGCATGATGGACATAAGTGATCCTTGGTGTATTTGAACTTTGGAAGTCCGTTGACGATGTTGTCTTTGGCAAGATTGTTGATGGTGTCAAAATTGAGATGGATAACCTTCTATGCCACAACCAGATCGAGTTCCGATGCTTGTGTCATAAGACATATTGGTGATGAAGAGGCCATTTGATTGATGTCGATAGCATACAAGTTTGTATCACGATTCCCGCCAAGAGATCGGTGTCATCCAAGTTTCTAACGAAGCAAGCATTTTTCCTAAAAGCGACCTCTAAATCGCATCACGTAATCGCCTGATCGAAACAAATTGTGTCCCAACCCTTCGACATAGTAAACCCGAGTGATCAAATAATTTCCAAAAGGTAGATCTCCATAACCCATGATAGTTGCTACATGATCATTTACAAAACGTCACGGTTCCATGAATTTCTAGACGAAATTGATCGCACTTGATTCCGGTCATGTGCTTGGAGCAACCCGAGTCGACGATCCAAAGACAAATTTCGATAACCCGCCAAAGGATGTAAAAAGAATATTTTGGAAACCGTTGTGATTTTGGTTCCTTTGGGTTAGAGGTAAAATTCGATCACACTCAAAGAGGTTTGCTACAGGAGTTCTCGTTTATCACTTATTTTACCATTCGGGTGTGAAAGTTCTACCTGGGGTTTCCAAATATCATCCCTAAAGTAAACACTATGGTTCTTGTCGGTAGTGAAAAGCCTAAGTTTTGCAACTAGTCTTCCTACTTGTTTAGCGAAGATCTTTTGGAACGTTCTTCTTAACAGCTTATCATTCACATTATTAGAAACACAATCATCTTGATCATTAATTAAAGATTTCTTGCAAGTTAAACAGAGATTCAACACATTCATTAGACTTAGCAAGTTTCATAGGTTCAAGACATTCAAATGAAATGTCTTTCTTATTCAAAAGCGATAAATTCCTAGGGTGTTCTTCTACTTTCTTCTCTTTATTCAAGCTACTACTCTTAGAGGCATGCGAGACTCTATTGTTCCTTGTATTGCTCTTAGGCTTTAGTCTGCTGCTCCTAGAGGTGCTTTCTAGTCATGTAGATGGTAAGGCACACGCATTAGGATTCACATTTTTATCAAGGGAGATGGTTTCAGCTTTTCTAGTCTCTTTAGAGTGCTTTTCTAAACTTATGTCGTTTGTTCCATATGTTTTAGATGTGGAGGCAGACGCATTAGTGGTACTCATCTTAAAAGGCCAAAGCTAAGACTTTTGGTTTCTCGATAACCGCTTTTCCTTTATCAACATTTTTTTAGGTAGGGCGGTGGAGTGACGGTTTGGATGAAACATTTTCTCATTGACTTTTGGAGGAGGCATAGAAATGACATTTTGGTTTGGAAACCGGTTTGGGATCATTTTCTTTCTCCTCACCAATGGTTTTGTAATCACAGCTTCCACTACCTTTCCTTTTTAACTTTCCAGTTGAGCCCTCAAAAGATCATTTTTCGCTTTCATGTCATTGTAGGCACGCTCATACGACAATTTGTCATATTTGCATTCCTCGCTTTTTCGATCAAGTTGTTTAAAATATGACACATTTTCTTTTCAAGTTTTCAAGAGCTTTTCATATTTTGAAACAATTTCGAGGTCTCGATGGATTCTTTCATGATCTTCAACATAATATGTTTGCAAAATGATGGACATAATATCGAGTCGTCGAACATCTTCAAGAGAGAATCATTTAAATTTTCGAAAACTTTGATGTGTTCAACACTTTCATTAGCTTGCTTTACCGTGGATTTATGGTCCTTGACAAAGTCACTGTTTTTTCAAAAATGCTTGTTCAAAATGAATTACCCTTGAGTTGATGTTATTCACCGAGGGCAATTTGAGTTTCAAAAACTTTTTCTTCATTATCAAAATATTAAACCGGATGTTTGTTGTAATATTGGTTTTAGTTTTAACAGTCTCTTGAAGATCTGCAATTCTAGTTTTCACATTTTCTAAAATACTTCGCGCATCACTTGTGTTAAAATGATTGTTTGAAGACATTTGTTCAATGTTCGAAAGATATTTGGAGACAACAACTGGTTTTGAAACTGATTTTGAAACAGGTGTTGACACTTTGTTTGAAACACTTTGTGTGGTGGAAAACGTTGATTGTTCTTTATGAGAAACAAACGAAATACCATTAATTTTGTTCCATTTGTTATAATCAATTGGTTTGATTTCCGGATGTTTTTGTTTCATTTTTGATCTACTCTCCTCAGATAGTTCCAACGTTTCAAGAGAATCATGTACAATTATGGGTGCATGCAAAGGTTTTCCATTGTTCAACACATTCCGTTTGTTCTGAGCTTTCTTGAGGAAACAAGGATGTGAGTTACCAAGAGCCATTTTATGCATAGTATGAAAAATCGGATTTACTTGATTAGAAAGCATCTTGTTTGTTTTAGCGGAATGACCCGTTGTAAGAAGCAAATTATCCAATTTTTTGATAGTTTCATTTTTATCCAGAATTTCATCAAGGAGAGAATCTTCTCGTTTTGAAAAATCAAGAATCAATGCTTCTTCTCTTTTCAAGATCGAAAACAAGGCTTTTTGTTTAGAAAGTTGGTCATTTAGTTTAGAAATTTCCTTGTTTAAAGATTTTATTTTCAAGCTCAAATTCACATCAGTGTGTCATTGATTCATACGAACAGGTCAAGTCTAAAAGACTTAAAACCGCTCGCACACAAATACAATTAAGATCGAGAATACAGGGATTCCGGGTCGTTATGTCCCAAGGAGACTCAATGGTGTGTACAACACATGATCAGATGATAGAATGATCACTAATGATAGCGATCAGAAAGGATTAGGATTGAACAATTATAACTAAGGAAAAAGGAAATAAATAAAAGCGACTTAAATGCAAATTAAAAGAAATAAAAGATAAAATCTATTAAATAAACGCTATCACTATTTTTAAAGTGATGAACGTTTAAAACTAAAAACTTAAAACTTACGTTTAAATAAAAATAACGTAAACGTACAAATAAAAACGTGAGTTTTAAGAAATAAAGATCCTAAAAATATGAAAAATACATTTTTACAAACCTAATGATATGAGAAAATTATTAGAAAAGGAAAATTATTTTTATAACTAATTAATTAATTATTATTAATTAAAAACTATTTTAAACTATTTAATAATACTCTAAAATAAAAGAAAATATGAAATAAGACTAGAAAAATAAGATTAAGACTTAGAAAAATCTAAAATATGATAAAACTAATTTTAAAACAGAAAATATATTTTTAGACTTTTATGTATTTATTATTAATTTAAAACTATTTAAAACTAATTTAAATTATTAAAAATACCAAATAAAAGGAGAAAAATAGGGAAAAATACTTTTTAAGCTTTTTACATTTATCTAAACTTAAGAAAAATGAAAAATTATTTTTTAGAACCTTTTCTTAATTATTTGTATTTAAAGCTATTTAAAAGTGCTTAAAAACTAATTTAAATAAAGAAAAATAGCAAATGAACTTGGAAAAATCTGAAAATTTCAGGAAAACTCTAAAATAATATTTAGAAGCTAGGAAAATAGAAAACAAGGGGTTGTGTGGAGGATATAGGATCCAAGTGGAAAAGCTTATGAAATAAGACTTCCAATAAGCAATTGAAGTCCAAAAGCTACCAACCCAAAATGTAAGCTCAAATAAGCTTAAAGAACTGAAATGGAACAAGATTCAACTAGCCTTAACCACTGATAAGCTAGTCTAACAGATTTGATGAACCGAGATTATAAGCTAAAACAACAAGAGGGTCTACTTTAAGCAAGAAAATTAGCACCTAAATAAGTGGAAACAGAAAAGAGATATTGGAACATGGAGAGGACCTGGCTAAGAGTGTTTGTGCCAAATGTCAGACCTAGAGGTGCTATGAAAAGCTCTGTGCAAGGGCTTTCATAAGCTGAGAAAACTCAGCTGATGCTGAGTCAGAGGAGCAGGGCAGATGGGTCCAAGTTCATGAGCTTATTTGAGGCTTAATAAAATTTAACAAAAATCTGAAAAAATGCATATAAGAAACTAGAGCAGTAGGGCTTTCTAAAACTATAAATTTCATAAAAAATGATTAAGAAATGAGCTCATTAAAATCTTTCTAGTTGAGCCTAAACTGGTTTTCAACATTTGACTTTTTAAGAAAAAGTGAAACTTTGACTTTCTTGAGTTTTGATCTGGATTCAAGGACTGGTAATGATGTTTAAAGATGTAATGAAGTTAACAAAAGCTTTGTTTATGGAATGTGAACACAAAACAAGGGTTGGATGTTGCAAAACACCAACAAGGTCAAGCTAAGTCCCTTGAAATGGGATTTTGACTTTTTAGCTTAAAAGGCACAAGGACTTGACTCAAATGAGTCTCAAATGATTAAACAAACATGAAGCAACAAGCTTTAAACACTACATGCACCTCTAAGACAGATTTAGAAGTAAATCCAAACACACCTTTAAAACATGATTTGCAAACAAAACTAATCAAACTACTCAAACTCAAGTAACTGCTTATGCAATTAATCAAACTAGGTTTTCATGACTATTATACAACTAAATGAGCAAGTTAAAACTACAAAAGATCATAGATACAAGGGGAGCTTGAAACGCAATATGACTTGAAAATGCAAAAGTGGGAAAAACACTCACCACCGTCCCATCACAGTTGACTAAAACCGTAACCAAACCTCGAGCTAACCTATCCTATATCCACCCATAACCATCACCAGATTACCCAAATCACCGCTATTCCAATTTGAGCCCAAAGTTGACTTTCATTGACCATTGGATAAAACTGCTTAAAACTTGGTTGCAAGCTGATACAAAGCTAACTTAAGCTTCTACAAGATTGTTTGAGATAAAATATAAGCTAATGCAAGCTTGAACATGAGAATATAGAATTGACAATTTCAACAGTAACCTGGAAACTTGAAATTTATATTAAAAGTTGAATTGGTTTGCAAAAACACATTACAATGAAGTTTCACTAATTATGATACAATAAAACTAAAATTACAACATTTGCTTTAAATTAAAACATAAACTTTAAAACGACATTGGGAAAATTTTAAAGACTAACTAACTCCTTAAACCGCTTCTTTCTTCTTTCTTTTATACTCCACTTGCTTTCTCTCACCTTTCGAGATAATCCCACTATCTTTTTGGCCATTGGATCACTTAAAGTGATCATGGCCCTTCATTGTGTTTTGGCGGAAAACTAGATTTAACAGCTTTGGTTGAGATTGAGTGGGTGAGGAAGCATTTAATGATATTTGGATTGAGGTGTTGGTGGGGAGACAAAGGAGATGGATAGGGGGGTGGAGGTGTGGGTGTGCAGGGATGAAGCAGTGGAGAAGGAGACATTTTGGCGGGTTTTGTGGATTTGACCAGATTGACCAAAGGGTAATAATAGAAGGGTCAAAACAGGAAAGGGTCCAAAGGATTAAGTGGCGGTCATAAGGGTTGACAAGGGTCCAAGGGTGGTTTAAAAGGTTTAATATGATAGGGACCATATGTGTAAATTCGAAATTGCAAGGACCTTGGTGCCAATTCATCAAAGAGGTTTCAAGGGACCAAAAGTGACAATCTCACAAAGTACAAGGACCTAATTTGCCATTTTCACATTTTCCGTGGACCATTTTGCCAATTTTTCAAAGTTGGAGGACCAAACTTGTAATTTTCTCAAACTTTTATATTTTCACCAAAGGACTAATTTTGACAAGTTATGATTTAAAAGGACCTTTGGTGACTTTTCTTTGAAATTATGTGCTCAGGACTGCTTTTGACAACTTTTGAAACTTGGGGGCTAAACCGCCAATTTTGCAAATTTGATACGTTTTCATCCGATTTTGATATTTTGCATTTAAAACACATAAAACACTGATTTGTGATATTTTCATCATTTTGATGTGTTTCGAGTGTTTTCGAGATGATTTTGCGCTTTATTTGTACAAAATGATGAGTATTTAGACACTCATCAATCCCCACATCGAGATATTGCTAGTCCCTAGCAATGATTTGAGAAAACATAATGGATTTTAAACTCTTTACCAAAAGCCATTACTTACGAGTAGCCAAATGTTTCAGCTCAAGTAAGAACCATGGTACACCGATAACTATGTGATTTTGAGCAAATCACCGACTTTCAACGGATTTGATTTTGTCTTTACCGTGTCGCATCTTCTCGGACTAGTCAACTCTTAGATAAATTATCAACATTATCTTTGGTGAGCTGAATACCAATTATGGTTTTTCCATCGCCTTTACCACAAGCCATAATCTTGCGGCTAGCCAACTCTTCACTTTTTAGGATATGGTGAGTTGAGAACCATACAATTTTGGGCAAATTGCAAGCCATATAAACGGATTTGATATATCTTTACTAAGAGCCGTTTGCTTTGGATTAGCTAATCCTTTTGTCTTACGACATGGCGGATCGATAACCAAGATGAGTAAGTGCAAAACACTTACTCCAAAAAAAAAAAAAAATTTTGCCAAAACGGGAATTGGGTAGATAATATATGAAATTAGCGAGAATTCCCCCACACTTAGAAATGAATATCGCCTCGATATTCAAAGTACCAGTGGTTATGCCAAACAAAGAACGAAAAGGGAAATATTACGCCATTATTTTAAAAGATTTTTTTTTTTTTTTTTTTTTTTTTTTTAGAAGATATATATATATAACACATGGGCATCACCCCACACTTAGGTTGTAGAAAGGGGTAAGAAGACGAAATATGGGTGAAAACCCATATGGTGCGTACATCGTTTTTGATTTCCGAGTCGCTAGCTTGACTCGACCCGCATTCATTGGTTCATGGGGAAGCAAAGTGGAAGAAACAATCTCCATCGGACTTTCATTCAAGATGTTTGGACAAACATATGAAGCACGTGAAAGTTCCACACCGACGAGATATACTGAGAAAGACCCACTCACGGATGATAAATGAAAATGCCGGGGTCAAAGATAGTGTTCTCACCCCGAAGGAGTGAAGAAGAGGAAGTCACCAAGTAGGTGAAGAAAGAAAGAAGATCATGATAACAATCATGACTAGATCTTCTTCCTGGATTAAGTGCAGCTTGCACTTATTTGGATTTTATTGGTAGAGCTCTTTGGTTTGGAAGGCATCTCGGTGGGAGGGTAGGAAGATTTGTCATAACTATGCAAATTGAGATTCTCTCCCCGGTCATGATCTTTGCCATCCAAGCAATCATACTCCAATGAGATATGATATGAGAGAGTTCACGGAGAACTCCTCATGAAGAGAATCATTCACATGATGTGAATTTGTGAACTCTTGTTCCATTGTGGGCTCATCACTATCCTCGGTCCGAGTATCAAAGAGTGGATTCTCGAGAATTGAAGTGAATTCGAGTTGAATTCAAATAGAGGATTGGTGAAAGTAGCTGAATGTTTCGGGAACAAAGTGATCAACATTCTCATTTGGATTGTTGGGATAAGAAGTGAGTGAACGATCATTATCAATGAGACTTCGGTCTCTCCGGATCGGCTTCAAATCAAAGAGTGGATTGATGTGAGTGAGTTCACCGGAGAACTCCTCGAGAAGGGATCAACATCGATTGTGGAAGTGATGCCTCAACGCACTCGATGTCTCCATAGGAAGCACAATCGTCGCTAAGATCGTAGAAAGTTTCAAAATGATCTTGAGAACACTCAAGAGGAAAGGATATCACACGATGATCGAAATTCCTGTGACTCTCTTGGGATTGGGATAAGGTCCTCAACACTAGACGATTCCATTTCGGAATAGTGCTAAGCTCATCCCCATGTTTAGAGAGTGAGTGGGAATATTGGGTGTGATAACAACAGATGAGGAGATTAGATGGACTAGCATACATATGTTTTATACTTTCCATTTGTTCTTCCGCTAGTAATTCCATCATAGTCTTTTCTCCCCGATTCTTCATGGAAGGAGTTTCAACCGATGAACTTGATGAATTATAAAATTGTAAGATATCAAGGATATCTTCATCATCATCGTCATCGGGAATGAAACGGAATCGAGAGCTAGATTTGAATGCTTTTGTATTATAATTGATTCCCTAATAGTGTTTTCAATGGAAATCGGGAATCTAATTTAGCATCCCGCTTCTTCGCTAACAAAACTTCCATGGATTTTTCATTTGGATTATCATGGAGTGTTTAGATTCCTTCAAATCTTTCACTAAATCCAAAAGATCAAGAAGAAGATTTTGAGGAAGTGAATCAGCCGGTATCTTAGAGGTTGGTCATGATATGAAGAGTCATAATCGTTACAAGGAAATGGGTTCCCTGCTTGACAATCCGAGCTAGAATGAGGACCTCCACAATACTCACAATAGTACAACCGATGTGGTTGTGAGTGGTATGTGTTGTAGTCATAATTGTTATCGAAACCGCTCATAGACAAGCGTGTTTCGATTGACAATCGAACCGGAGTGTGAACCACCACAAGACTCACAACAAGAAATCTGAGTATCACAAAGGTGGTAGCCGATGGAATAAATCGATCGTGTTATGGTAGGAATAGGGATCTTGGTTATAGACAGACCCGCTTCCCGATTCCACCATGCCACAACCGGGGCAATTGCCACCATTATAAGGACCACCACACCATTGACAACCAAGAGGGTGAGGATAAGACATAGAAAGAATCAAAGTTTATCGAGGGTAAGAAATGAAGAATCAAAAAGGTAAGAGGGTAAAGAGGAATATTTTGGTGTTTTGAAAACATGTCTTGCAAAAACAAAGAATGAAAATATTTTTATGCTTTTAACACTTTAGGAAAAGTGTTAATGAACTTTGGATTTTGAAAACTTTACAAAAACTTTTACAAATTGATGGGATATGTGCAAGAGGGATCCGAAAAGGCTAAACACACGCTTAAGCCTCCCGGCAATGGCGCCAAATTTGATTCACGAACAATAAGTCTAAAAGACTTAAAACCGCTCGACACAAATACAATTAAGATCGAGAGAATACAGGATTCCCGGTCGTTATGTCCCAAGGAGACTCAATGGTGTGTACAACACATGATCGATGATAGAATGATCACTAATGATAACGATCGAAAAGGATTAGGATTGAACAATTATAACTAAGGAAAAGGAAATAAATAAAAGCGACTTAAATGCAAATTAAAAGAAATAAAAGATAAAATCTATTAAATAAACGCTATCACTATTTTTAAAGTGATGAACGTTTAAAACTAAAAACTTAAAACTTACGCTTAAATAAAAATAACGTAAACGCATAAATAAAAACGTGAGTTTTAAGAAATAAAGATCCTAAAATATGAAAATACATTTTACAAACCTAATGATATGAGAAAATTATTAGAAAAGGAAAATTATTTTATAACTAATTAATTAATTATTATTAATTAAAACTATTTTAAACTATTTAATAATACTCTAAAATAAAAGAAAATATGAAATAAGACTAGAAAAATAAGATTAAGACTTAGAAAATCTAAAATATGATAAAACTAATTTTAAAACAGAAAATATATTTTTAGACTTTTATGTATTTATTATTAATTTAAAACTATTTAAAACTAATTTAAATTATTAAAAATACCAAATAAAAGGAGAAAATAGGAAAATACTTTTAAGCTTTTTACATTTATCTAAACTTAAGAAAATGAAAATTATTTTTAGAACCTTTTCTTAATTATTTGTATTTAAAGCTATTTAAAAGTGCTTAAAACTAATTTAAATAAAGAAAAATAGCAAATGAACTTGGAAAAATCTGAAAATTTCAGGAAAACTCTAAAATAATATTTAGAAGCTAGGAAAATAGAAAACAAGGGGTTGTGTGGAGGATATAGGATCGAAGTGGAAAAGCTTATGAAATAAGACTTCAATAAGCAATTGAAGTCCAAAAGCTACCAACCCAAAATGTAAGCTCAAATAAGCTTAAAGAACTGAAATGGAACAAGATTCAACTAGCCTTAACCACGATAAGCTAGTCTAATGATTTGATGAATCGAGATTATAAGCTAAAAGCAAGAGGGTCTACTTTAAGCAAGAAAATTAGCACCTAAATAAGTCGGAAACAGGAAAAGCAGATATTGGAACATGGAGAGGACACGGCTAAGAGTGTTTGTGCCAAATGTCGACCTAGAGGTGCTATGAAAAGCTCTGTGCAAGGGCTTTACAGCCGAGAAAACTCACCGATCTTTGAGTCGAGGAGCGAGGCGAGATGGGTCCAAGTTCATGAGCTTATTTGAGGCTTAATAAAATTTAACAAAATCGAAAAAATGCATATAAGAAACTAGAGCATAGGGCTTTCTAAAACTATAAATTTCATAAAAATGATTAAGAAATGAGCTCATTAAAATCTTTCTAGTTGAGCCTAAACCGGTTTTCAAACATTTGACTTTTTAAGAAAAAGTGAAACTTTGACTTTCTTGAGTTTTGATCCGGATTCAAGGACCGGTAATGATGTTTAAAGATGTAATGAAGTTAACAAAAGCTTTGTTTATGGAATGTGAACACAAAACAAGGGTTGGATGTTGCAAAAACACCAACAGTGGGCTGCTAAGTCCCTTGAAATGGGATTTTGACTTTTTAGCTTAAAAGGCACAAGGACTTGACTCAAATGAGTCTCAAATGATTAAACAAACATGAAGCAACAAGCTTTAAACACTACATGCACCTCTAAGACAGATTTAGAAGTAAATCCAAACACACCTTTAAAACATGATTTGCAAACAAAAACTAATCAAACTACTCAAACTGCTAAATCTGGCTTATGCAATTAATCAAACTAGGTTTTCATGACTATTATACAACTAAATGAGCAAGTTAAAACTACAAAGATCATAGATACAAGGGAGCTTGAAACCAATATGACTTGAAAATGCAAAAGTGGAAAACACTCACCACCGTCCCATTCACAGCGTACTAAAACCGTAACCAAACCCGAGCTAACCTATCCTATATCCACCCATAACCATCACCGCATTACCCAAATCACCGCTATTCCAATTTGAGCCCAAAGTTGACTTTCATTGACCATTGGATAAAACCGCTTAAAACTTGGTTGCAGTCGATACAAAGCTAACTTAAGCTTCTACAAGATTGTTTGAGATAAAATATAAGCTAATGCAAGCTTGAACATGAGAATATAGAATTGACAATTTCAACAAGAACACGAAACTTGAAATTTATATTAAAAGTTGAATTGGTTTGCAAAAACACATTACAATGAAGTTTCAGCTTAATTATGATACAATAAAACTAAAAATTACAACATTTGCTTTAAATTAAAACATAAACTTTAAAAACGACATTGGGAAAATTTTAAAGACTAACTAACTCCTTAAACTGCTTCTTTCTTCTTTCTTTTATACTCCACTTGCTTTCTCTCACCTTTCTGAGATAATCCCACCATCTTTTGTGGCCATTGGATCACTTAAAGTGATCATGGCCCTTCATTGTGTTTTTGGCGGGAAAACTAGATTTAACAGTTTTGGTTGAGATTGAGTGTGGGTGAGGGAAGCATTTAATGATATTTGATTGAGGTGTTGGTGGGGAGACAAAGGAGATGGATAGGGTGGCCGGAGGTTGGGTGTGCAGGGATGAAGCAGGGAGTAAGGAGACATTTTGGCGGGTTTTGTGGGATTTGACCGTGATTGACCAAAGGGTAATAATAGAAGGGGTCAAAACAGGAAAGGGTCCAAAGGATTAAGTGGCGGTGGTCAAGGGGGTTGACAAGGTCCAAGGGTGGTTTAAAAGGTTTAATATGATAGGGACCATATGTAAATTCAAATTGCAAGGACCTTGGCGCTAATTCATCAAAGAGGTTTCAAGGGACCAAAAGTGACAATCTCACAAAGTACAAGGACCTAATTTGCCATTTTCACATTTTCCAGGGACCATTTTTGCCAATTTTTCAAAGTTGGAGGACCAAACTTGTAATTTTCTCAAACTTTTTATATTTTTCACCAAAGGACTAATTTTGACAAGTTATGATTTAAAAAGGACCTTTGGTGACTTTTCTTTTGAAATTATGTGCTCAGACCTACAACTTTTGAAACTTGGGGGCTAAAACGCTAATTTTGCAAATTTGATACGCTTTTCATCCGATTTTGATATTTTGCATTTAAAACACATAAAACACTGATTTGTGATATTTTCATCATTTTGATGTGTTTCGAGTGTTTTCAGATGATTTTGCGCTTATTTTGTACAAAATGATGAGTATTTAGACACTCATCATCATACTTGAGTTGCAATTGTTTTCTCTTAAAATGTAATCTCGATAACCAATTTCTAATTCGATAGTTTGTTTGTATGAAATTCAAAGGCTCTTGCGTTCTCTTTGTAACTCTCAAGCTCGGTCAATTTAGCATTCACGCCTTAACTTCGCGATTGACCGCTCTAACTTTCTCAATTTCAATGCCACGCTTATTGATTAATGATTCAGTAAGCACGTGTTTCCTCATCGGTCTCAAGATTTTGTGCCACACACCTCCACTAGGATCCACATCCGGAGTTTCGAGTTAGTATTGCTACAACTCGGATTGTCCGTATGTATCATAAGTAGGTGCCGTCGTCATGCACGTCGCTCGTCATGAGTAAACACATCAAATATGGCATTGTTATAGCATGGATCAATGATTGGTACCTCGACATCTGCGTTGGCGCCATAGGCAGAGGTGCGTCAGTCGTGTCGTACTTAGTCTCCTCAAGATTTGCCATGAAGATGCAGCTTGCATTGATTTCCTCGAGGTCTTCCAAATCATCCACAATAGCGAAAAATCATTTTCCTCAAGACTCAACCGCATCCCCGCTTCTTGCTTCGTATAACATCATAGCTTTCAAGAAACTCAAGATTTTTCTTGTGTGTCTTAGTGGGACGGTTGGTGCCATGTGACCCACTCCTTGACAGCTTAAACACTTAACCCGATTACCCGATTCACATTTCCATAATTCCCAACGATTGAGTCGCAACATTCCCATTCGATTACCCATCGCTTATTCCCAACATTCGCCCCATCCGATTTCCAACATTCGACCCAACCGACACTCTCAAACGGAGCCGCTTGATTACCCATGAGAAATCCAAGAGCATATCCTCGCCGATTCCCAACAACTCCAACCGCTTGTCCTTGATTACCCATATTCACACCCTACCGCAATTTGCTGCTGCAGTGTTTGATGAAATCTTTTGGTTGTTATTAGATGATGTGGAATAGCGACTTCAATGCTTTACCCAATAAAGAAAATACCGTAACAAAGCGACTTCTTGTTCGGTTTCGGATCGATGATTCCTTGTTCCCGTATTGTGGATACTTGTTGTTGTTGAAGTACTTGTTGTTCGTGGATAGAATTGTTGTTGAGGATAACGACTTGTGGTGTGGAATGTATTCTTGCAAGTTGTTGTTGTTAGAAGATGATGAAGCTTGTTGTTGTGTATTCACCAAGGTTGAGTCTTTGCAATAAGAGCCAATGGATCATGATTCTTTGCCAATCTTTCTTTCCCGACTTCATTCACTTCACTTGGTTTGGTTTCGTAAAATCGCTTAGTTGATCAAAGTTCACCGATGTAAGTCTTTTGTTTGGTTGACAATAGTGACATATCGTCCCCATTCTTCCGGAAGATTGTTCAGAACTTGATGTTTTGCACGATAGTCCTTGGTGCTAACTTGTTTCGATAAGCTCATTCATCAAAGTGCAAAACCTTCCATAGTAGGATTCAATGGATTCTCCCGAGTTGAAGTGAACTTTTCCCATTCGGTTAGCGACTTGTTCTCCATGTCTTGTTGACCAATTTCTATTCCATGACAAAGCCGCCTAACACGCTCCCACATATCGAAAGAAGTTTCACAAATTGCTCATGCGAAAGAAAGATGTCTCTTGGTAAACCCGGTTGGACAATATGAATTGCCATGTCATCTGCATCGACTTGTTTCGATCCTCTTGATGTATTCTCGATTCGTTTTGAACACGAGAAGATGGTGGGATGGGAGGTGTTGCATCGGCATTTCGTGATTTGGACTTGTCGAGGCTTGAAGGGTCCATTCGAATGGATTGAATCATCGCTTTTCCATTAGGTTTGGTCTTGATGTAACGGCATACGACTTGTCCATTGAAGATAACCACCTTTTTCCAACATAGGAGGACGGTTTTCTGCACCGGCTGCATGAATATCTTGTTGAGTTGCCATTGATGAAGGTATGATCTGATAAAGTTGATGTAGGATCGATTCAACAATAAAGGAGTTGTGTTGAATAAGATATTGCCGTTTGAAGTTTTTCTGAAAGTCGTACTCGTGAACTTGGTTCTTAGGCCTAAAATTTTTTTTCCCAAAATTTGAAATTCACTATAAAAATCAATTCTAAGGTCGAATGAAAAATTTGAGTTATGACAATTTTGACGCCAAATTTGACCGAAAAATATGAATTTGGGTCCAAAAATTTGAATTTTTGACCAAAATTTTCAAGTTATACCAAATTTTGAATTTCGCGTAAAAATTGAACGTTTAGTCTCCTCAAAAATTTAAATTTTACTCAAGTTTTGAATTTCGAGTTATGACAATTTAAATTGAACGTTTAGTCTCCGCCAAAAAACTCAAATTTTACTTAAATTAAATTTTTTATTTTTTATTTATTTTTTTATTTTTTTTTTATTTTTTTTTTAATTTAAATTGAAGAGCTTAGGCGTAGACACAAGAAGTTACGAGTAGACTATGGTGCTTAGGCGTAGGCAATAGACTTAAGCGTAGGATCTTTATGCGTAGGAAGCTTAGGCGTAGAGATTGTGCTTAGGCGTAGAGAGAACTTACGCGTAATACCCAAGTTACGCGTAACAATAGAGTTATGCGTAGACTAAAAACTTAAACGTAGAATCCTTATGCGTAGGATTTACTTATGCGTAAGACAAGCTTAGGCGTAAGACAATACTTATGCGTAAGAAATTATACGCGTAAGATTTAGCTTATGCGTAAATCTAGGGTTTTGCCCAAAAATCCTTTACACTATCACAGTGTAAAAGATATCCAAAAGTCGAAGTGTTCCACAAACTTATCCAAGTGAGGGAAGCACCGAGTCAACGTTATAGCTTGAAGAAACTGCACAAAACTCTTATGCGTAGAAAAAGGGTTTTGACTTTCTTATGCGTAAAAATAAGGTTTTGACTTACGCATAAAAATTTTCCAGTGATTCAACCGATTTCTGATGCACAAACAACTTCCAAAACACTCAAATAACACAAAAGTATTGACCTTAATCACCCAAAGTGCCTTTTCTGCTTATGCGTAGAAATGAACAACGAACCAAGCACGAGTTTAAAAATGAAGAAAAATACGTAAAGCTTCGAACTTTTTGCAAAAAACTGAAACTTTAGCACCAAATAAACCTTAAACCACAAGAATCTTGAATTTTTAGGTGAAACAATTAAAGTTTTAAGCGTGTCAAAGATGTATAACGAGAGCTTTATGCGTACAGTACCAAACTTCAAAACAAACACAAACACTCCTAAACCATTGTTAGGCGATTGATACCAATTGTAGGACCTTACAAATATCAACCTTATCACAAACCCAACATGTTATGCGTAGAACACGAACAACACAAACACAAACATATGCGTAAATAAAGAAAGAAAGATTAAGATGTTGGTGACTTGAATATATGAAACCGTGCATGTGTAGAGAAACAAGGTGAACACAATATGTTGTATATTCCAAAGAAAACACACACACACACACACTCAAGCACACCCCTCAAATGAGACTTTGAGGGGTATTTATAGTTCCTTACAATAATACCCTAATGGGCTTGGCAAGGGCCACGACTTGGACTTGGATTGGGCTTGGGATACATAAGCTTATAAACGGGTAGCATAACTTATCTTTTAACAAATTAGCTTAGCCCAATCCACGAGTCCGATGACTATTCTATCACGATATCTAACACACGTTACAAAGTTCCTAAAAGTGAATGACCATCACTTCTAATAAAAACTATTAAGGCTAACAGCTTCATATCCGTTAAAACACTTAGGAAATGGGATTTAGCTTGGGCTTTGATCTTTGAGGGATGATATGTTAAGAAGGGTGACCAGATCGTGGGAAATGGGTTCATTGAGGATGGATTGTTTCGGTTGGGTGTCATTGATGAGCGTTCAGGTGGAAATCAAGTGAGAGTGTGGTCGTTTAGATTGTCACTTTGGCTAATTTTAGTTTTATACGTCCATAAACTTTCTTAAATGCATACTTCACATCTTATGTTTGCCTATAGGATCTGACGTTGTGGTTATATCTTGATGTCTTACTAAAATTATTACTTTTGCTGAAGAATTATGTTTTGTATACTTTTGTGCTTGATGCCTGAATAGCTTTTTTCTTCTTGTCAAATATATACAACAATGCTATCGCTTTGAGCAAAAGGTGTGGTGATGGAGCCCCTCTCGCCGTTCCTACGTAGAAGACAAACGACGCTCGTCGTTGCCTCGCCACCACACCATGTGGCCTCGTCGTTCCTACTCGCCGTTGCAGTGAAGCACAAAGGGACAAAACTTATTTGCAGGTTTTATAACCATTGCCAATGAAGTGTCTGTTTTGTGTGGGGCCCAAATGAAGAGTTTGTTTTATGTTATGATATAGGGGGCGTTTTAAAGTCGTAGGTATTAAGGTGATGTGGCAACGGTGGGACCTAAATGAAGAGATAAGGTGCTTCACGACACCTATTGCTCTTATGTTATGTATATCAAGATACTATACTGTTTGGTGGAAACATGCTATAAAGATATAGTGCCTTGCAAGTGGGTGCAATTCATAATATGGATCTGCAATCAATGAAGAGTATTATCCGTCCGTTTTGTTTGTGACAGGTTAATCCAAAAAGGGCTACCGGCCAGCTTGTTGTTGGTTTGCCTTCCACCTATATGTATATCCAAATATAAAAACTTAGTTTTGCCAAGATAATTTAACATTTTTTCATGTACATCTAGTTATGTTTGAAATCGGGTTAAAAATTCATGACGCTTTGTTTCTGATTGCCTTTAAAGTTATTCTTATTATATATATATATTTTTTTTGGCAACAAGATGTTGTGTTGATGATGAATCAAAAATGATCCGAAAAATGATACGGAATTGACGGATGCAAGATGACATTTACCATGGCCTGAAAACAAAGTAGAAATTGCCATTGCTTCTCGTGAAATTGAAACTAAATGCTATCGACAAAGTGAACTACTAACTAAAATAGAGCTTTTGAGCGTAACCTGAAATCCCAAGCAACATAGTTGAACTTTAGAGCTAGTGAGGATTCTTGAGCCAACGTAAAACTAAGACTGATGAAGCAACTTTGGAATCACTTACATTGGTGATACAAAGAGATGCACTAATTAAACGAAACCTAATGATAACTTTAAATGAGAATGATGGCTACAAAAACTGAAGAGGTATGATGAACGCATAACTAAATATAATTAATGGGCTCATGAATGACCACAACCTTGCTAAAAATGGCTCGTAATTATTATTACAAGAAAAAAAAGGTTATTGACCTCGATTAGTAGTTTTACATTGTATAACGGTAATGGTGTTGAATGCAATAGGTTTATTGTGCATTTGAAATGTAGTTGTCACATTCTTTTTCACAAACTTAATAGAGACCAGAGAGCGTCCTTAGTTGCATTGAAATTGAAATAACATTTGAAAACTAAGGTTTACTAGTTAACAAACTTAACTTAGGCCGGTCACAATGGGAGGGAGTGAACCTCCGGCAAGGCTCACCTCACGCGGCGAAGCCGCTATGGTCACGGCGGCAAGACGAAAACAACTCAACCAAAGGGCTCCGTGCCATTGTGGGCCCTTCTAGTATTTTTATTATTTTTGTTTTAGTTGTGAGCGTGTTATGTGTTAAAAGGTGAAGTGGTATGAGCTGGATGTGAGTGAAAAGTGAGATCATGTGAAGGAAAGAGAAAACTGATGTGGCACTCTGGTGAAAAGTGAAGTGGTGTAAAAGGTTGGGAGAAAAGTTCATTATAAACCCCAAATTCTTCCTAGACTCAATGAACTAATAACAACATTCCATTTTTTGTATTAAAACAAAAAAACTCACTTTCAGCATTTAAAAAGAATTAAATATCACACAAATCATTAATCGTTACGCGAAAAGAAATCATACCATCACGACGAGAATCAAATTATCTTTCTATAAAGGGCACTTCTATATACTTTCGACGAACTTTTATTTCGATTTTTTGTTGTGAGTGTTGAAATTTACGTTAGAAAAAATAACATGTGATTTGTTATTTTTAAATCACATATGATTTTATGAAATCACATGTGGTTTGTGATATCACACATGATTCCTAACATACAAATCACATGTGATTTTTCTGTAAATTTTAACAATAAAACAAAATTCGAAAAAAAAAAGGTCAAAAGTATATTGAATTGCCCGTCTACTGAAAAATAAAAAAAAAATCTCACTGTGATTCTTGTCGCTTGATGATTTACCGTTTGAAAGATATTTTATTTTTTAAAATAAGATGAAAAGTGAGGTTTCTTTTTTATCTTTTAAACTTTGATAAAAAAATAAATAAACATGATCGCTTAATTAGAAAATATAGGGTTTATAATGATCTCAACTCACATTACATATAGATGCAAATCTAAGTACTCCTTTTATATTATTTTGTTGTTCTATTGAATCAATCACAACACTACACAAAAACAACTTTCTCGTACTCGTTAATACAATGTTTTTACTAGCTAAATGGTTTTTTCGTCAAAACGAAGATAGTCGTACACAATCGTAAAATGCTAGTGTTTTATTAGGCTCATGAGTTGTCATTTATGAAACATGAGATTTACCTGTTAGGGAAAGACAATTTCAATTTTAAAATACTACTCTATTTATTTATTTTAAACATTTATGATTATGATTATGATTTCTTTTGCAGATAATATTAACGGAAGATGAAAAGTTATTAATCCTTAAAATTTCATAAATTAAAAACCAAAAGTTATAAATGGAATTAAATAAAAAATGAAAGAAAAAAAAAACGGCTAATTTAAACCACCCCATTTATTCACCCACAACCCACTATATAACCACCATAAGCCTCTAGCGAATTCTTCCAAACAGTTTGTCTTCCGAATTACGGTTAAAAGCTACAATCAATCACAGGTAAATAATTTACTACTTCACATTCTTTCAATATTGTTTCTACATTTTTATTGCATTTTTCTAAGAATAATAATAGTCGTATATTGCAAAAATCTAACAGTGTAAGGGTACACATGTTTTGGACCGTCACTTAATATAGCCGAAAAGTTTCAAAATAAGCCATAAAAAGTGAATATGAAACATAAGTCGAAAGCCACACAAGCAATAAGCCCGCTATATACGCTTAAACATAACAGTGTAAGGGTACACATGTTTTGTGACAAAGTTATTTTTGTGAGATGTCTTTATTTAGCGCGTTTAGAAAGTTATCTTGGTGATATTTTTGAAGGTTGAATGCAATTGATGTTTATGATATAGTAATGTAAGAATGGCGCTAGCACGAGTATGTGCTATGGGAATGCAATAATATGATATTATTTGTTTGGGGATCGTTTATATTATTGCTTAGTTATATTTGAGGAAAATTTTACAAGTTATAGCTACAAATACAATTGCTTAGTTATATTATTGAATTTGAGGAGTCGAGATTAAATTTCGCTTTAAATAGGTTGGAAAAATATTCTCTTGTTGGACTGTCGTGTTTACTTGCTTTTTTTTTGAATGATTTGACTTGATTCATGAAACCAATGAACTCCTGTTAAGGTTTACCCTCATAATGGCAAGTCTCATAATGGCAAGTGCAGTATGAGAAGGATTAATAGAGCACTGCAAGGCATCATATTTGAGAAGTTCATTATGATTTAACTAGTGCATTGACCTCATGGAATCTGTT